>RSEH01000503.1:0-11158 GCA_006503475.1 Stentor roeselii | reverse complement strand
TTGTTTTGATGAATATTTATTGTAAGTTTTAAATATTCCATGATGCAAGCTTCTTTAATTGTAATGTACCCAGATGGGCACTCACAATTATACCGAATTTCCAAATTGCAAATAATTTTACAATTTCCAGTGACTAGCGAATATCCATCATAGCAATCAAGACAATCAACTATCCCTCTATTTTCATTCAATTTACAATTCAAGCAATTTTTTGGACAAAAAGTACAATATCCCGTACTGTCTTGATAATATCCTTGTTTACATTTGCATCGATTATTATTATCTAAGAACATGTTTTCATCTTTGCACTTAGCACATGAATCACTATCATTACAGATGGCACAGTCATCATGACAGTTGAAACATTCTTCAAATTTTCTATAAAATCCTTGTTGACACAAACACCTCCCATCATTCTGTGCAGTAAAAGCATTACTACAAGTCAAACAATATGTGGAATTAACACAAGTTTCACAAGGTTTAATGCATCTGTCGCATGAATCTTCATTTTCATAAAATCCACCAGGGCACAAGCAATTCCCATTGATTAATTCAGAGTTTTCCTTTCTGCATGTAAGACAATATTCAAGACTTTTACAAGTTTTGCAAGGAGCTTGGCAGGCTTTGCATGAATCAAAAGAATTTATATCTCCGATTGCCCAATATTCTGCTTTACAAACACAGACTCCATTCACAATGTCAGTGTTTAGAGAAGCACATGCTGAACATTGTCCGATTCCTGAACAGGTTAAACACGAATTCTCACATTTCATACATTCTTTCGACTCTTCTACAAAATAATAACCTTCTTTACATATACATTTGCCAGCATTTAAATTAGCATTGACATCTTTGCATTCTAAACATTCTGAAGAATTTTCACAAGATCGACATTCTGAAAGACAACTTAAGCATATAAAGTTGTTTTCGAAGATACTTGAAAAGTACCCATATTTGCAAGAACATGTTCCGTTGATTATTTCTGCATTATTATCTGTGCATGATGTGCAAACAAGTGCACTTGAGCATGTATTGCATTCAGGTAAACACTTTAAGCAGTTTAATGATGAAGTTGAAGAGTCTTTGTAGTAGCCATCTTTACATGAGCAGACTCCGTTTAATATATATGTGAAGCTTGCTTTGCAAGTCAAGCATTCATTTTCTACAGAGCAACCAGCACAATCGTCTCCACAGCACCCTTGTCCAAGTGATTCACAATTGCATGAAGACTGGTATTTGTTGCCAGAACTCGGATCAATACAATAACAAACATCTTCAGAACTGAATTCACAGCTTCCACTTGGACAATTGCATTTTATTATCGAAGATCCTTTACATCCATACCCTGAAGGACACACATTTCCATTTGAATCCATCGAAGTATTCACTGACTTTGAAGCGCATCCAGTCCCAAGAGAAGGAATCACAAAACTTGGATTACAATCACTGCAGCTTCCTACAAAACAAGTGGTACTTGAAGTACTTAAAAACTGATTTTCGATATTGACTTCAGTAAAAATCGCAAAATACCAAACAAATCCTCCTATTCCAGGAATATCATAGTTGTCTGTTCCAATGTGAATGGCATTAGCTACTTCTGAACTATCATCGAAGTTTGATGAATGAGTATGTTGGAGAATAACTGCATCATTATTCTTGATTTTGATGATGTTTTGATCAATTTCAAAAATGATCAAAACCCATTCATCTATATAAAATTTACTTGTTTTCCATGAGTCATTTGGGCTCATAGCATAATATTGAAAATTATATAGCAATGCTGCACTTAAGGTAGGTTTATTGTGAGAGATAAAAATAACTTTTGTCGAACTCCATCGGCAAAAAATTATTCCTGGATATATGCCATCTGTGTAGAATATGTCATCTGAAAGAACCCAAAAAACTAAAGAAACTGGGTTGGGTATCCTAAAATTTGGTAGTTTGATCATACAATTTTTGCTTAAGTAAACTCCTCGATCGGTAAAAAGACAATCAAAGCTATCCGAAGGAATAACTTTTCCATTCCTTCCATCGCGTTTATTTCCAGAGTAGTCGTAGATGACCTGACCATAGTTCTTCCAAAGTCGGTACTCGACAATCTGAGGTTGAACCAAATAAAGCAAAACGAATATGAGAGACATATTGTAAAAATACTTTATAATATAAAACTCTCTCGAAATTTTTATTTGTTTAAAGTAGGAATTTAAGTTTGGAAGAAATTTTGGTTTTTACAAACGAATTCAGGTTTGAAGATGGTTAAGCGAATGAATTAGGCTTTGCTATTCTTAATAAAAGCGAAAACTACTTTGCTTAGATTTGATAAGCCAATCTTCGATTATATGAATTGGATAGATATATTTCTGATACTTAACTCTACTATGATTATTATATGAGAGATAGTTTATTGAAGCTTAACTCTACTATGATTATTATATGAGAGATAGTTTATTGAAGAACTTAATTTATTTCTCATCAAGGAATTTGATTAGTAAAGTAATTGATTAATCATCTTTGAAGAAAGCTTATTCTTCATAGAGTTTTTAGGGTATAACAAGAGATATACAAAAAAATTTTTGAAAGAGGTTGCGCATAGAGTTTTATCCTATCTAAAATTTATATTATCTTGTTTAAATATTTTATGTTGATTCTCATTTCTTTTCAATAATAATTCCTGAAATTCAGTCTCTCCTTGTGAAATCCAAGAAAGGATTAAAAATAGGGATTGATAGAAGATGCTATATTAAGTATATACTAAACTTTGTTGGTGTTAATAAAGCACTAACTTAATTAATGAGTCTGTTTTTGGGTCTTAAATAACTCCCTTCCATAAAAAAGTAATAAAAAATTTGATCTTACAAAAAATGCAGACGAAGCATCAATCATCGTATAGATTTTCTTGAAGTTTTTCGAAAAATCTTCAGAAGTTTGTTGTAGTTTAAAAGCATTTGGTATTTTAAGTTGTCTAATATCTGAAGTGAATTTTATTTTAAAATACTTTTCACTTTACCTCTTTATATCTATGCTTTAAGTGTATTATGACTCACTTGAACATTATTAATCAAGGAAAATATTAAGTTTCTTCTTGATAGCACAAATTATTAATAATGCAAGGCGGTAGTTGATTGAGTTCAACTCGAAATTCATCAGATAATTAGTTATGAATTTCTTCATATTTTTATGATATTAACTAATTATACCCATTATTTCCCACTATTTCTGGGTACTTTCTATGATTTCTTATGGTTGATCATCTGTAAATAACTTGATTAGCGATACTTTTCCATGCACTAAATGTAGCATCTATGAATTCCTTCGTAGATTTTATAGCTTTTGTTCAATTAGGAGATTCAAAAAATTATATCTTTCGATAGAATTAAGATCAGATACTTTTGAGACTGACAAACGATCGCTTGACTTTATTTTCTTGTACTGCAGTGTAATCTGCTTATTCTTACTTATCTCAGATAGCCTGGTTATCACACGATTCTTTGCAGTATAAAGCTTTCAATTCGCAATAGACTGCCACTCTACTGATTCAAGATTCATGGTCCCTGATATGCTTTGATATCTCTTTTTATAATAATCATACCTTAAACGAAGAAAATCTTAGAAGTTGTTTAAATTCTAATGGTCTAGAGTTGGAGGCCTATAGAGGTTTCAGAGATTGCTTAAAGAAAATGATTTAAAACAGATCTCCTAATTTACTTAATAATGTGATAATTAAAATTGGTTATTACAATAATTAATATGAAAGCTATTTGTACAGAAGGAAATACTTTTAATCAATTAACAATCGTTATCATTATAAAAGTAACCTTAAATCGGCCACACCTCAAGTCTCGCTAGCATTTGTTAGAAGCTAAAATTTTGATGTTTCCAATTCGAATGTGCAATAATTTCAACAAGAGGTATATGGTATGCAAGCTTTCTAAATTATAAGAAAAGTTTTATCATTTGCCATTTGCTTAATCATTGATAAAATAATTATCAGTATGATATTATTCAAGTACTTCTAGTTAATAATTTATAGAATACTTAATATTTTCAGTATTTCCACTAAAAAACAATTTTTAAAAGATCAGAAACCGATTGAGGAAAAAAATTTCGATTTAAATTAAGTTTTTTGTATCATTGATTTGTTAACTAAACTCGTATTAGAGCTATAATTATTATTACTAAGAAGCTCATAATTGTCCAGTTATGTCACTAATAATATTAAATAAAATTTATACTTAAAAGGAGAGAATTAAAAACAATAAAAATCATATTTTTTTCTTAACTATCATCAACTAAATCTTATTAAACTGGCTTCTTACACAACTTCAGTAATAATCCTTTCACCTTCATTATAAACCCAATGATACAAATCGCATATTGAAAAATGAGTGCTCCAATTAGAAAACTTGTAAAGCACATATCAAAAACATAGTCATCTTTCAAGAATTCAAACAAACTTCTTCCAAGAATCAAAGCAAAGATTAAAAATAGCAAAAACTCAATGAAAATATTAGAAATCATCACAATTTTTTCTTTAAAAGGTCTAAATCTTGCAAGGTATATAAAAATACAAAAACTTGAAACAAGGTTCAAAGATCTTTGGACTAATTCAAACTCACTTAAGTAGATTTGGCTGAAAACAAAGACAACTCTTCTAATTCCTAGCAAAAAGTAAAACAAAGTAAAAGCAAACCCTTTTTCGAAGTGAAATTCACAAAAAAGAGATCCGTACCTACTAGCAAAAGTTGAATCATTAGATGTGATGAGCTCAATGCCAACCCAAAGTATGATAAAAATAATCACCGGTGTAGAAATAAACATTGCCTAAATATTATTTACAATAAAAATAAACGAAAACGATTTATTGATCGATGACTCCAAACTAATTTCACTTGTTTTTGTTTCAAAATTGATAAGTGAATAAACTCCAAAAAACAAATGATTTTGAAGCCAAAACCTAATAAATATCGAATACCTATAATTTTCAACTAGTTCTTTCATTTTTTGGTTTATACTACCAATGTTAATCTTTGAAAATAGCAAAAGAAAAGGAAACAAAACAATCATTACACAAAAAATAGTCAAATTAGGCCCAAGGTTAATCCACACATTTGAAGTTACAATTCCGATTTTTCTTGCTTGCTCGAATGGAATATCTGAACTATTTGCATTTAAGAATAATTTGGGGAAATTTAATAAGTCGAATTTGTCTATCGCCTTGCAAAACTTGTTCGCAACTGGAGTTAAAGGTTTTTGACTTAGAGGTAAAAAGTAAATCATTTGAAGAGTATTTAGCAAAACCCAACCAGAAGAAGGATTTGAAAACATCGCAAAGAAAAAAGCGATGATAGTGCAATATTGTTCTCTATCTTCAACTTTTTCAATAATTTCTTTAAATATTTTTTGAATTACTTCGAATTCATAGAATTTTAGAGAAAATTCATGATTTTCAAGTGTTTTATTCGAAACACTTTGAATACTTTTATCAAATATTAACTTAAAGTCAGTGTCTTTAGGAACATTTCTTTTGAAATAAAATGAAATTTTGTAAAATCTGTTCGAATTTTTAGTAATTTTATATGAATAATGGCTTATATCAGTTTTTATCAATATAAGTGAAGAATTTAAATTTTTTCCAATATCTTCATTAAACTGCAAGTCAAGATTATTGTTTTGATGAATATTTATTATCAGTTTTAAATATTCCATGATACAAGTTTCTTTAATTTTTATATACCCAGATGGGCACTCACAATTATACCGAATCTCTAAATTGCAAATAATTTTACAATTTCCAGTGACTAGCAAATACCCATCATAGCAATCAAGACAATCAACTATCCCTTCATTTTCATTAAATTTACAATTCAAGCAATTTTTTGGACAAGGAGTACAATATCCAGTACTGTCTTGATAATATCCTTGTTTACATTTGCATCGATTATTATTTTCTAAGAACATGTTATCATGTTTGCACTTAAGACATGAATCACTATCTTGACAGATGGCACATTCATCAAGACACTTCAAACATTCTTTAAATTTTCTATAAAATCCTTCTGTACACAAGCACTTTCCATTGAATGCCTTAAAGTTTTCCTTTTTACAAGAAAGACAATATTCAAGATTTTTACAAGTTTTGCAAGGAGCTTGACATACTTTACATGAATCAAATGAGTTTATTTCTCCGATAGCCCAATATCCTTTTTTACAAACACAGACTCCATTCACAATCTCAGTGTTAAGAGAAGTACATGCTGAACATTGTCCAATATCTGAACAGGTTAAACACGAATTCTCACATTTCATACACTCTTTCGATTCTTCTAACAAATAATACCCTTCCTTACATATACATCTGCCAATATTTAAAATAGAATTGGTATCTTTGCATTCTAAACATTCTGAAGAATTTTCACAAGATCGACATTCTAAAAGACAACTTAAGCATCTAAAGTTGTTATTGATGATTTTCGAAAAGTACCCATATTTGCAAGAACATGTTCCGTTTATTATTTCTGCATTATTATCTATGCATGATGTACAAAATGATTCAGTTGAGCATGTATTGCATTCTGGTAAACATTTTAAGCAGTTTAATGACGAAGCCGAGGAGTCTTCGTAGTAACCACTTTTACATAAGCATTTTCCGTTAATTATTTCTGCATTATTATCTATGCATGATGTACAAAATGATTCACTTGAGCATGTATTGCATTCAGGCAAACATTTTAAGCAGTTTAATGACGAAGTCGAGGAGTCTTTGTAGTAACCACTATTACATAAGCAAATTCCGTTTATTATATTTGAGAAGCTTGCTTTGCAAGTCAAGCATTTATTTTCCACAGAGCAACTATCACAATCATCTCTACAGCACCCTTGTCCACCTGATATGCAACTGCATGAAGACTGGTATGTGCTACCAGAACTTGAATCAATACAAGAACAAACCTCTTCAGAACTGAATTCACAGCTTTTACTCGGACAATTGCATTTTATTATCGATGATCCTTTACATCCATACCCTGAAGAACACACATTTCCATTTGAATCCGTCGAAGTACTCACTGAGTTCGAAGCGCATCCAGTCCCAAGAGAAGGAATCACAAAACTTGGATTACAATCACTGCAGCTTCCTACAAAACAAGAGTTACTTGAAGTGCTTAAAAACTGACTTTCGATATTTACTTCAGTAAAAATTGCAAAATACCAAACAAATCCTCCTATTCCAGGAATATCATAGTTGTCTGTTCCAATATGAATGTACCGAACTTCCTCTAAGCTATCATCAAAGTTTGATGGATGAGAATGTTGGAGAATAACTTCATCATTGTTCTTGATTTTGATGATGTTTTGATTTATTTCAAAAATGATCAAAACCCATTCATCTATATAAAATTTACTTGTTTTCCATGAGTTGTTTGGGCTGTTTAGATAATATTCAATTCCAAAATGAAATTTCAATTTCACACTTGAAGTTGGTTTGTAGTGAGAGATAAAAATAGCTTTTGTTTGACTCCATCGACAAAAAACTATTCCTTGATGATAGCCATGTGTGTAGAATATGTCATCTGGAAGAACCCAAAGAACTAAAGAAACAGGGTTGGGTATACCAAAATTGGGTAGTCTGATCATACAATTTTTGCTTAAGTAAACTCCTCGATCAGTAAAAAGACAATCAAAGCTATCCGAAGTAGTAGCTTGGCCATTATTTCCATGGCGTTTATTTTCAGAGTAGTCGTAGATGACCTGACCATAGTTCTTCCAAAGTCGATACTCTAGAATCTGACCTTGAACCAAATAAAGCAGGGCTAATATCACAGACATGTTGTCTTAATACTTTATAATACAAAGATATTTCAAATTTATGTTTGTTTTAAATAGGAATTCAATTTTAGAAGACATCTCTGTTTTTACAAACGAATTCAGCGATTGAGCGAAACTAGTTTGATTAGATTCGATAAACCACTCTTCGATAATATATGAATTTGATTGATAGATTAGTGATATTTAAACTCTTCTATGATTATATATGAGAGATAGCTAATTAAAAAACTCATTTCATTTCTTATCAAAGAATTTGCCTATAAAGTAATTCAATAATCATCTTTGAAGAAAGCTTTATTCTTCCTTGCAGTCATTAGGGTAGACCAAGATATTCAAAAACTTGTTCAGGGGAACTGGGCATCGAGTTTTATGTATAATAAATAATTAGATAGTTTTTAAATAATCTCTCTTAAATCATTCATAACTATTAACTTTTCAATAAAAATTCCTGAAATACGGTATCTCTCCTTGCGAAATCTAAGAAAGGATTAGGAATATGAATTAATAGAAGATACTATTTGTATTATATAATAGACTTTTTTTGATATTAATTTAATACTTTTGAATCGATGAATTTGTTTTTGGATTTCAAATAACTCTCTATCATACAAAAATAATGAAAAATTAGAATTTTAATTGATTTTACAAAAATTGAACACAAAGTATAAGTCAATGGTATACCTCTGTGAAAGCATTTGAAAAATCTTCAGAAGTTTGTTGTAGTTTAACAGCGTTTTGGTATTTTACGTTGCTAATATCCGAAATGAATTATCTTTAAAATACTTTCATTTATATGTTATATCTATGCTTGAAATGCATTATGATTCACTTGAACATTATAAAATCAAGGATAATATTATTTTCTTCTTGTTAATACGAGCTATTATATATTTTAGTCCTTTTACTTGTAGGTGAAATTATTCTTAATCATTATTTCATCATATCAGTAATATAAGGTGGGGAGTTAAATAGATTCAACTTGAAATTTTATCAGATTAAAACTTATGAGTTTCCTGATATTTATAAAGATATTCAATATTTAAACCCAATTTCATTATTTTCCACTATTTCTGGACGCTTTCTATGATTTTATGGTAGATTATGTTTCAATAACTTAAATTGTGATACTTTCCTTCAAAAAATGTAGCATCTATTAGTTCCTTTGTTGATTTATAGCTTTTTTTAAATTACGTTATTCAGGAGATTTTATATCTTTTTGATAAGGTTAAGAGATTTTTGAGACTCAAAACGATCGCTTTACTTTTTTTCTGGTACTTTAGGTGTTATCCGCTTGTTCTCGCTTATGTCAGGTTGATTGACTATCACACGATTCTCTCCAGTATAAAACTTTCAATTGCGATAGACTGCCACTCTGGTGATTTCAAACTCATCATTCCTAATTCGCTTTGTTATTTTTTAGGTGATATTTCTTAACAAAAACGAAGGAAATCTTAGTAGATGATAAAATTCTAGTTATATCTTTAGATGCTTTTTGATGGTAAATACAGATTTCAGAGTTAGACATATTTATTCAATAACAATTTAATTTTTATATAACCTTAACTAGAAAATCCCTAAATACCATATTTTTTAAGTATCATTTTGCATTTTGTCTAAAATTCAATCAAATGAATCACACAGTATAAGAAGAAAAAATATTTTATTAGATTAATTGAAAAATTAATGATTATTGAAAGCTCTCAATAAGATTAGACAATACATTTTTATTGGAAAAGCAGTAATATTATTAATTTCTGAAATGGAAATTATTTACCAAGTTAAATTATTTTTATGAATATGATTATTACTGATTTTTTTACAGTATTGAATTTTGAGATGTTCAGAGATTACTCAAAGACAAATTATTTAAAGCAGGCCTCCAATGGTAGCTTAATGTTTGAGAATTAATATTGGTTATTTCATTATTAATATAAAGCTATTTGCACAGAAGGCAATACTTTTAATAAAGTAATAAGTGCTATCATTCTAAAAGTAATCCTAACATCAGCTACAGCTCAAATCTTGCTAGAATTTGAAAGAGGCTAAAATTTAGATGTTTCCAACTAGAATGTGCAAAGATTTCAACAAGAGCTATACGATATACTTGTTTTTCTAAATTTCAAGAAAGTTTATCGCTGCCATATCAAACTTAATGCCATTTCGCTTAATCATTTTATTCATAACTATCATAAACGAAATCCTATTAAATTGGTTTCTTATATTACTTCAAGATAATTCTTTCACCTTCTTTACAAAGCCAATGACGCAAATCATTGATAAAAAAAAATTATTCTGATATCAATATCAAGAGTGTCTGATCGATTAAAAAAATTCATTAAGAAAAAAAATCTTGTTTCAGAAAAATCATCAGAAAGGAAGAAATATTGCTACTTCATCCATTAATTATTTTGCTTATTTCAACATTTTAGCAATTATAATAATTGAACTAAAGCCATATTTCCATTCAACTCATTAAAACTTGAATTGCTAAAACTAGTAAAGATAAATCAACCTTTTTCTTAAGTATTCATCAGAAATTGCAATAAATATTTCAAGGACTTTAAACAATCGAACAGCAGATGTAATTCTTTTTAATATTTCTTGGTAACCTTTTTGCTTTTAATAGAAAATATCATAAACTTAATCAAATCCAATTTTTTGTTTTAAGTATTAGGTACAGAGTAGAATGGGCAGCATGATAATTTTCTGCATATTCCTTGATAAACTATTAATTAAACCTCAGATTATTTATTTAGGTTAAGATTACTGATTGAAGCTAAAATAGATTGATGGTTTCAAATCTTTAATTAAATCTTAAAAGACACATTTTTGCCAGAATTTTCTCATCTAAGGGTTAGTCAGTAAGGGAATTTATATTAGATGATTAACAACAAAGTAATTAAATTTTGAATTATTTTAAAATTTTTGATTTTTGATTGATAAAATAAAACCAGGCTTTATATTACTGATTAATCTAATCTTCATGTCATAAGTAAAAATAATAGATTTTTATAGTAAACTTAATGTTTTCATAATGCAATTCGGAATATTAATAGTAAATAAATGGAGTAATGCAATTCGGAATATTAATAGTAAATAAATGGAGTATATCAATAAAATTTATTTTTTCCATCATTAACTAAACTAATTAAGTATTTCTTTTGAAGTGTTTCTGGTAAAACTCTTTGATCTTAATTGCAAACCCGATCAAACAAATAGTATACTGAAAAATCAGTCCTCCGATGAGAAAACTTGTGAAACACATATCAAAAATATAGTCATCTTTCAAAAATCCAAACAAGCTTCTCCCAAGAATCAAGGCAAAGACCAAACA
>RSEH01000502.1:0-11227 GCA_006503475.1 Stentor roeselii | reverse complement strand
ACTCAGCAGATGTACGACGCCAAGAACATGATGTGCGCTTCTGACCCTAGACACGGAAGATACCTCACCGCTGCGGCCATCTTCAGAGGAAGAATGTCAACAAAAGAAGTTGATGAACAGATGCTCAATGTCCAGAATAAGAACTCAAGCTACTTCGTTGAATGGATTCCTAATAACATCAAGAGCTCTGTTTGTGATATTCCTCCGAAGGGACTTAAGATGAGCGTCACTTTCATTGGAAACTCGACTGCTATTCAAGAAATGTTCAAGAGAATTGCTGAACAATTCACTGCTATGTTCAGGAGAAAGGCCTTCTTGCATTGGTATACTGGAGAAGGTATGGACGAAATGGAATTCACTGAAGCTGAAAGTAATATGAATGACTTGGTCAGTGAATATCAGCAGTACCAGGATGCCACTGCTGAAGAGGAAGGAGAGTTCGATGAAGAAGAAGAAGCCGCTTAAGTAAATTTAGTTATTACTAAGATTTTCAATAAAATGAAGGAGTAGTTAGAATTTAAGGTAATTAGGAAGGGCTTATTTGTTGATTTTTTTAGGTGATTGATTAGAGTTATTGGATTGTTTAGGATTAAGAGCAAGTTTGATTTTTTATTCTTTAGATTCTTGATTATAATTCTATTTGATACTGAATATAATAAGTTTTTCATTTGATTATATACAGCGTGAAAGACTTTTAAATTGTTTAGTATTTAGGAATTAGAATATCAATAGAATAGTTGATTGTAATAAATATAATTAGATTTGGTTTTTTGGAAAGATATAAATCTCTAGAATTACTTGCGATAGTTTTTACCCAATTAAGAGATTACTATCTTAATAAAGACTTCTCTAAAATATCTATTCAAAAACTCCAAGGGTCTCCTTGTGACAGGCAGGAATACTCGGTATTTATGAAAATTATTGATTACTTAAGGTAAATAACTGAAAAATCCACTATACTACCTCGGATATAGTTTTATATTAATTTTTTACTTAATATCTAATCCGGTTAACATATATATTATCACAATTCGATTGTTTTACTGAAAATTGCAAGATTTACTAAGATTATAATTATATTCTCAAAGTTGAAGTCCTTAACTAAAACCAAGTCTGGATTCTAAAAGATCAATCCAAGAAAAGCTCATCATCTTGCAAAATATGCTTCTATCTACTTATCCTAAGACTTGTCTCACTGTCGAACCTGAATGCTGACTGACGTATCTCGCTCGACAAATGAGCTGAAAAATGCACGAGAGACTACTCGCGGCTGTTAAAGTCTAATATACTATAAACTTCTGCTAGAAAGATCTCTTTTGTATCAAAAAGATCACCTCAGGCAGGTCAACTGCTTCAATAATAGGAGGTGTTACTTAGAAAAGTTAAAAATCTGCAAAGAATATTCCTATTGCTCTTTCAAGGATTGTTATTTTATCAAAGAAGAAGCTTGTATGTCTTTAAACGCTTTCAAATTCTTGCCGGATGTGAAAAGAGCTTTAAATATGAGCTTTTTATTTGTAAGCTCTCCAAGATTTCTGATTATGACTTGGAAAGTATCCAGAAAATAATTGAGCTGCTCAAAGAGTCTTGGTTAAAGATAGAGACTAATACTAAGGCAACTCTTGCACAGTATCAGGGCTGATTTGGAGAATATTCTGACAGGAAGCTATTGTTTAGTAACTAGAATAATATAAAATTACAAAAAAGTGTGATATATTGAATATTTCAACCCGCATTTAACTTCAACATTCCAAAAATCATTAAAATATCAACCCTCAATAAACTTCTCTCATTTATACATCAATGGAAGATCACTCAAACTCCTTACATCAACCCCCACCAAAGCTTTTCAACTCAAGGTCTAAATTCCCAAAGCACACATTCGAGCACTTAGCCTGTTTCTGTTCAGTTTGCCAAGCCCAACGAAAAATCCGTTCAAATAAAGAAAGTTTAGAGCTTCAAGCAAAAGAAGACTTCGCAAACTACGAAGGCGAAGACCAAAGTTTTCCCTGGTTATTAGAGCACATAGGAAAAGCCAGCAACGAGCACATCTTAAAGCTAAACATTCCAGAAACAGTAGTTTTCCATAAAAGCCACGCAATTTTCATGATAACCCAAAAACCTGACCGTTCAGTGAAGATGATCACGGAAGGGGCAAGACTAACTTTAAGCGAACTCAGAAAAATCATCCCTACAAACGTCAGACAACGGAAAAAAGATGAAAATAAAGAAAAAACATTGAAAATCGACGTCTTTTCTAAAGAAATGGCTCTTGTCAAGTTCATGAACTTGAACTGTGATAATGAAGATGAACATTTAACTGCTTGGCAAGGCGACGGCGCTTTAAAGGTCCTTAACGAAAATGAGTTCCTGACGATGATGAATGAAAGAGCTGGAAGTTTGATTTGGAAAAGAATTTCTTATATTCAAGGAGTAGTTAAAACGAAAACTGGCTTGAATGGCAGTTTTTTTGTGAATTATTACGCACATATTGAACATGACAAACGAGCGATCACTGACTTGCACAATGCTGGACTTGCTTTGGATGAGAAAACTGAAGGCGATATGATGGCTGATGAAAAGAAATACGCGGAATTTGTATCGAAAAAAATCGCTTATACCCTCGCGGTTTATTGTCAGATTGAAGTCCTTAGGCTCTGTGCTGAGTTTATTAAAGATGATAATGGAAAGGTCTGGTTCGTCGGGGCTTCTAGACTTGCTGTAAGACAAATGGACTTGCTTGACCCGGAACTTCAGTTTAAGAAAGTTCAACTTAGAAGTTCTAGTAAAAAGGATGAACTTAATGAAGATTTAAAAAAAACTGATGTGGAACTTTCAGCTGTTCACAAAATGAGAATGAACAGCCAAATGTCCACTTACTATTCAACCATGAAAGAAAAACTAGGTATTCCAATCCTTCTAGAAGAAAAGCCAAAAGACCCAACATCCGACGAAGTCTTCAAACAACTACGTCCCTACAGTCGTTACTCCCTTTCCCAAATGACAAACCCCGATTTTCTAAAGTCAATAAATCACCTAAGCCAAGCTCTAAGCCGTTCAAAAAAAGTCCGTATGACATCTCGTGACTTCCGAGTAGACCGGATAGAACCAATCCGCCAAATCAACCCTTTCACAAACCCTTCAAAAATCTCCAAAGCCTCTTCAATCTTCCAATCAGTGCGAGTTCCAGTTTTTCACCTTCAAAGCAACCTTCACAAAAAATCGCTATCATCAAGATCTCATTCCTTGAAAAAGTCCTCATCTCGACTTGACCCAAGTCTGAAGACTTGGCTTACTCCAGAAAAACGTTCAAGAGTTTCAGCGAGTCCTTTGTATTAAAATTAAAATAAAATAAACTCAGGGTTTTCAGACTTCCACGCTTCGAGCCCTCCAATCAAATAAGAGCACTCGTTGCCCTGATTATGAATTTTTTGAGCGACTTCCAAGGCAACGGCGCCGTTTCGATCGAGAAAAATTAGGCTGTTCGGACTTTCGTGTAATTGAAAAGAGTCGATGTTGTAAGAAGGAATGTTTCTAGAACCAGGGATGTGAGAGATTAGGAAATGGTTTGGGGCACGCAAGTCGATTAGGTCGATTTTGTGGGTTTTTAGAAGGGGTTTAAGATCGGATGGGCGAATTCCTAACTTTTCATCGATTTGTATTTCGGGAGGAGGCGTGATGAAGGCTCCGTAGTCGAATTCGTGAGGATTGATTTTACCACAACAGGCTGGACAGTCCGGGTTTTTCCCTCTAGTACTAAAAACCCTAAACTTAACAAGTACTCCATCATAAACCATCATTTTTCCAGTCATAACTTCCATTCCCAGTATAATTTTAATAACTTCAACAGCCTGTAAAGTCCCAATGACTCCCGGTACAGGTCCCAAGACTCCAACATCCGCAGCCCTAGTCAGCGCTTTTCTCGGAGTAGGTACTGGAAAGATACATCTAAGGCAAGGTCCTTGATAAAAAACAGTGAGTTGTCCATCCCACCTGACACAACTTCCAGAAACAACAGGTTTATTGTAAAAGACTCCTAAGTCGCTGATAAGATATCGACTTTCCGCATTGTCTGTTGCAATGACAAGGATGTCATAGTCAGGGACTATCAAGCGACTTGACTGCGACGTGAGCCACTCAGTGTAAACTCGGACGGTGATTAAAGGGTTCAGTCTTAAAACAGCCTCGCGGGCACTGATTGCTTTATTTTGAGATGTGTTGGTTGATTGATGAATCACTTGACGATGAAGGTTTATCGTCTCTATGTTGTCACCGTCGATTATTCCTAAGGTTCCTACCCCTGCCCCTGCAAGGTAAAGTAAGATTGGAGACCCTAACCCTCCTGCTCCTATTACCAGGACTTTAGAGGATTTTAACTTTTTTTGACCTTCGAGTCCTAGTTCTGTTAGAAGTATCTGACGGTGATATCTCTCGATTTCTTCGTTTGTTACTTCCTCCATTATAACCTGATTTGAAATTTGTTAAGTTTATGGTTTAAGGATTTTTAATAATTAGAAGAATTTATTTCAAATGTTTATGGCTTTGATTTTTATTGTATTTAAGATTTTATTTAAAAAGACTGGACTATGAACAAATTAAATAACTAGCCTTCTTCAAAAGGCTTTAAACAAAGCACCAACTGGTCATTTTCCATCGAAATACTACTCAAAAGGCCCACCCAATCACCATTCCAAGCGAAATCAGGAAAAATATCAGCAGAGTTAACAATAAGTCTAAAAGTATCACTTTGATCATTCATTAAAATCTTGACCTTATCCTTAAATTCTAAAATCTTGACATTAAAAGTTCTTTTCCCGATTTTCTTTTTCCCCTGAAGAACGACAACAGGTTTTGCCTTGATTAAATCTTGAGAGTTGGTCCTAGTATCCCAGCTTGACTCTGACTCACAAACTGATTGTTTGCTGCGTTCTCTGAACTTTTCGAGGTACCCTCTTCGAAAGCTGGATTTTCCAGAGTCAAAGTGACTGTTTTTGCGATAGCTGATATCTGAAGGTTTTTTAATGATATTATGGATTTTTTCAAGTAACAGTCGATTTTCTCTTTCTATTTCTGTGTACCTGACTTCTTGAATGTATTGTTTTTTCTTGTTATTCGCGATGTGGGAGTACCTGGAACTCATGTTTCTCTTGACTTTTCTATCTTCTGGGGATATCTGAGGAAGACGGTTGCGGATGAAGTACCTGTCACTTGATATTCTTTTCTTGTGTCGATTGTGACTGATCATGTTTATATCCTAATGAAAATAATGACTTCCTGTTATTCCAAGATGTTAAAACACTAGATTTCAATTAATTACGTATCAAGCCATATAATTTAATGGCAGACAAAAAACATGATATTGTGGCTCCAGTTCCAGTCTACATGGCCGACCAGTCCTTACTTTCCTTACTCGCCAAAGAGCTTCAAGAAGAAAAGGAGAAGAATCTTGTGTTAACTCGAAATCTGGCAATGGAAAAACATAAAACTCAACAACTCGAGTCTTACTTTTTAACTTTGTCAAACATCGCCCAGGCAAAACCAGAGCAAGACCTTGGCAGAAAAGTAAAAAAAAATGAAAGCTGTGAAACTTTGGCGTCTTTAGAGGACTTGACAAAGGCCAGACCTCAGATAGGGACTTATTCTTCTGATGTGAGATTAGCTAAGATAAGGAAGTATAAAGAAAAGGTGAAAAAGTATCGACAACGGGTGAGGATTTCTAGAGACTTTAATGGAAGGAGTGTTGTTGCAAAGATCAAGCCTAGAGTAAATGGAAAATTCGTGAAATCAGTTCCACAGGATTTGAATAACTGCGAATTTTAACTAAAACACTAGTTTCCTTGAATTGAGTCCTGTTTATCCTCAGGTTTCTTTCGCGCCTTTTCTCTTTTCAGTCAATTCTAAGATTTTCTGCTCGAGTAAAGCGACTTCATGAAAAACTTTCACAAATTGAGTCCTGTTCAGATTCTCCTCAACAAAAGTATCAACTCTTTTCAACTTTTTCATAGTCCCTGTGAATTTTTTAAGTTTTTCCATCATTTCATGAAAGGCTTTAAGAGTCTTCCAATCCTGTCCTCCAAATTTTTTCTTATAAAGTTGAAAGACCAAAGCAGCAACAACGACTCGAGTAGCAGCTCTTGTTTGTTTTATCGACAAAAAAGACCTTTTTTGATAAGAGTCCAGTTGTAACATTGTCTGAAAAGTGAAAACAATCATGGAAAACACAAAAGCTCCCCAAAAAGTCCCAATCACTGCAAAGGCCCTTCCAAAGGTGGTAGAAGGAAAAAGGTCTCCATACCCGACCGTCGCCATGTAAATCGCCGTGTTCCAGATGCTGTTCTCGAAGGACTCGAAGTTTTGACCTGAAACGTCTGAATAAGGCCTTTCGAACACTCTTACTATCACCCCGATCACGACAAATGTGAATACACTGACACTGTAAATTAAGAGAAAAGGATGAGTTTTCATCATTATTCGCAATGTGAAGCGAAGATTTGAACGGGTCTTCGACTTTGAACAGTAAAAACGAGCGTGGTCGTCTTGGTAGGGAGTAAAGTTGAACAGGGCACGGATTATAAAGAAAAAACGGATGAACATAAAAACGTAGAGAAATTCGCTTAGGGTGTAGCAGAGAGGAATTTGGTTACTGAATTTTTCGTTTTTCTCGTGGATACTTGGTTGGTTTAAGTGGAGATTTTGGGAGAGAAAGGGGTAGGGGAAGATTGTTAAAATGCATAACTCGATGATGAGACGGAATGAGATGAAGGTTTTGCTTTTTATGAAGGCTGAACCTTTGGTATTTAGATTTTCTAGTGGCCGTGAATTCCGCCACTGCACTTTTATCCTATGTCGATGCACCAAGAAAAAGGCTGAAATCAGAGTAAAAATAAGAGTAATAAACCTTAAAGGTTGACTTGGATTCTCTTTGCAATTGTCATGTGTTCTATTCTCCGAGAAGCCAAACTCATATTCCGCTGAAGCAGAAAGTATTCCAAAAGTACTAAACAAAGCAGCAAGAAGTTCAGCAAACCTCCACTGTTTTAGCAAAGCTCTTGATTGATTTTCATTTTTTAATTGAATGGCTTCATACACAACATAGCTAAGTCTTCCCTTCACCATAATTCTAAGAAGTGTAGTTAAACAATCAGACTTTCCCTTAACCTTAATTCTAATAAGTGTAGTTACTAACGAATAGACTTTCCCTTGCAGCGTCTCCTCCAACTCCACCTTCATATTGTCCAAGAGTAGCTTTAGCATTAGCCTCTGCTCTCTTCAACAAAGCTTGCTGAGCAGCTACAACATTTTCTGGGTTTCCTCTCCACGCCTTCAGGCAAGAGTCTTGAAGAGCTCTTCCGAATGAGAAACTCAAAGTCCATGGTCTTTTCACGTTTGGTAACGCGTTGAAAGCATTTAGAGATACTGATGCTTCTTCTTCTGATTGACCTCCGGATAAGAAAACGATTCCTGGAAGAGCTGCTGGAATTGTTCTTAACAAGGTTTGAACTGTTCTCCAAGCGACGTCACCTGTTCCTGCTCTCGAGGCTGCTGAGCTGCCGGAGGTGATCATGTTTGGCTTGAGTAAAGCTCCTTCTAGCAGGACTCCGTAGTCATGAAGTGCCTTGACAACAGCCGAGTAAACTCTCGCACTTTTTTCAGCACACTCATCAATCGAGTGAGTCCCATCAGCGAGTACTTCAGGTTCAACGATAGGTACAAGTCCATTAGCTTGACAAATAGAAGCATACCTAGCAAGTCCATGGGCATTTTCTTGAATAGCTCTTTCAGTAGGCAGACCAGGTCCAATTTTCAACACAGCTCTCCACTTAGCAAACCTGCATCCTCTCTCATAGTAACCCTTGCACCTTTCAGCAAGACCATCAAGTCCCATAGTGGCTGTTTCATTGTCAGTCCCAGCTAAAACAGTGGTTCCTTTGTCAACTTTAATACCTGGAACAATTCCTTGTTGATGAAGCAACTCTTGCAAGTTTACACCTTCAGGGGTTTTGTTGTCTAGAGTCTCTTCGAATTGAATCACTCCAGCAATGTACTTCCCTAGGTCTGGTGTTGTGAAAAGAAGAGTCCTGTAGGCTTGTCGGTTTTCGTAATTGTTCTCTACTTGGATTTTAGAGAACCTTTGGCCGATGGTTCCGGTGGACTCGTCAGCGGCAAGGATTCCTTTGCCTGGGGTGCTTAGACGAGTTGCTGTTTCGATCAGCTCAGCTGTGAACGGGTTGGTCTTCGCCATTTATAACCATTAATTGAACAATACTAGGAGCGACTACATTTATTTATGTTTTACGGTATGTATGCCATACTGACTAGAAGTAGTAGAAGGAGCCTGATAATAAGCAGAAGTCGCCCAAGGTGCGATAGGCGCCACATTTCTTTTAGTCTCCTCAAAGCGCCGAGTATCTTTAGGAAAAACAGTCCTATCAATGGTATAAGAATTATGATGATCTTGACTTTTATCCTGAGTAACAACCCGATCATTCCTACTCCTTAACTTAAAATTCCCAGTCTGTCTCTTATAAGCCTCTAACGACTGATTCGAGTCATTCACAGTCTCACTTACTTCAGAATTAGAAACATTTTGAAACGAATTATTGACTAAAGCTTGCTGGGCAGTTGAAATCAAAGCCGCTCTCTGTTCTTCAGGTCTTCTTCTTTTCATTTCACTAGCCCCAGAATCAAAGTACTGCCGATAAACCACAAAGTTATTGTTTTGAGGAATATAATCACTTAAATTGTAATGTTTTCTCATAAAAGTCAAAGATTTCATTGATGGTCGGTCAATTGCGATTTTATTTGCTGTGGTATTTTCACATCTTAACATAAACTCATAAATTTCTTTTCCGAATCCACTTCTCTGGCAACTTTCATGCACGTAAAAGTCTAAAAGGCACAAAGGACTCATTTCAATTATTCGTCCGATTTCATTTGAATAGAAAAGCTTTCTGATGCCGGTTTTAATGAAACCTACTAGTTTTGGACCTTCGACTTTTAAGAATATTTTGTTGTCGCTTGATGCGAAAAAACGAGAGGAAGAGGTGATTATTGAACGAAGACCTTGTGCTCTTGAACTTTCCCGGCCTATCATGTCGATTATCTCGCACATGTGCGCTGATTTGAAGGAGTTCTGAGGAAGGATCACCGTCAGACCGTTTGGATCTGGTCTTATCACTTTTCGGAGGTCGAAGTTGAATTCCATATTTTTTTTATTTCTGTTAGGGTTTATATTGGGTAAAGGTTTGATTGGGTTTTATTTATTTTTGTTTGGATTTGGGAAAATGGATGTTTGAGGGTTTTTTAGGTTTTTGTTTTTTAGAGGTTTGAAGGAATTTTAGATGATTTGTGGGGGTCGTTTAGTCGATTTTTACATTGTATAAGATCACTTTTAGAAGAGTGGAGATAGTTTCATGTAGTTTTATGAGATTTTATACTTTATGTGCTGATTATAAACACATCAAGATGTTTTAAGAAGAAATTGTTCCTTAAATTAGAACTTGAAATAAATTTTTTTCTGTTTTTGCTATGATTATTGCAAATTTTCTGAAAAATTCTGTAATCTGCAATAGTATTTGAATTATATAATAAAAAATCTTAAAAATTCTTCTACAAACGTATTTTTTTAAACATTAATCATCATACTGTTTCAAGAAATCTAGTTAGCTTAAAGTTCTAAATGATTGCAAATCATTAAATTAAATTGCTTCTGATACTATAATTTCATTCATTATAAAGAAAAATTCCTTAAAATAAAAATCATTCATAATTATTGAATACTTAATATCCATATATTCAATATATCACCCTTTTTTGTAATTTATATTATTTTGTTACTTAAGAATAATTTTCTTGTCGGCATCTCCTAATCAGTCCTGATACTTTGCAAGACTTCCTTTAGCATTAGTCTCTGCTCACTTAATCAAGACTTTTGAGTATCTCAATCTTTTCTGGATACCTTCAAAGTTATAATCAGAAATCTTTGAAAATCTTTACCAATAAAAAGCTCATAGTTCAAGGTCATTTCACATCCGGCAAGAATTTGAAAGCGTTCAAAGACATAGAAGTTTCTTCTTTGAATCTTCCCTGATGAAATAACAGTTCTTGGAAAAAAAAATAGAAATCGCTCTTTGCAGATTTTAACTTTTTCCAAGTAATACTCCTGTTCTTGCTATAGAAGCAGCTTACCTGCCTGAGGTGATTATTTTTACTGCAAAATAGACCTTTCTAGCAGAAAAATATAGTATTTAAAACTTTTAAAACCGCGGAGTAGTCTCTTGTGCATTTTTCAGCTCGTTTGTCGAGTGAGATACGTCAGTCAGCACTAAGGTTCGACAGTCGAAATAAGTCTTAGGATAAGTAGATAGAAGCATATCTTGCAAGTTCATAAGCTTTTCTTTTATTGATCTTTTCGAATCCAGACTTGGCTCTATTTTAGGACTTCAACTTGAGAATATGATTTTATTCTTAGTAAACCTTGCAATTTTAAGTAAGAGAATCGAATTGTGACAATATATAAGTTAATTGTTTTATGATTTTTAAACTGTACCAGGATTAGATATTTAGTAAAAAAATTAAAATAAAACTATATCCGAGGTAGTATAGTGGTGAGTATTCCTGCCTGTCACGCAGGAGACCCGGGTTCAATTCCCGGCCTCGGAGTTTTTGAATAGATATTTTAGAGAAGTCTTTATTAAGATAGTTATCTCTTAGTTGGGTAAAACTATCGCAAGTAATTCTAGATATCTATATATCTTTCCAAAAAACCAAATCTAATTATATTTACTACAATCAACTATACTATTGATATTTATTCATGAACACAAAACAAAACAATTTAAAAGTCTTTCACGCTGTAAATAATCAAATGAAAAACTCATGATATCCAGGATCAAATATCATTATAATCAAGAACCTAACAATAAAAAATCAAACTTGGTCTTAATCCTATAAAACCTATTCCTACAAATAAATCTCCCAATAACTCTAATCAATCACCTAAAAAAATCAAAAAACCAAATAAACCCTCCCAAATTCACTAAAAATCAAAGTACTCCTTCATTTTATTGAAAATCTTAGTATCAACTAAATTTATTTAAGCGGCTTCTTCTTCTTCATCGAACTCTCCTTCCTCTTCAGCAGTGGCATCTTGGTACTGCTGATATTCACTGACCAAGTCATTCATATTGCTTTCAGCTTCAGTGAATTCCATTTCGTCCATACCTTC
>RSEH01000501.1:0-11291 GCA_006503475.1 Stentor roeselii | reverse complement strand
AGAGAAGAGTTCACTCTCAAAGGACATTCTAGTTGGGTAACATGCTGTTCTTACTCTCCTGATGGAAATTATCTGGCAACTGGATCACAAGACAAAACTGTTAAAATCTGGAATATAAAAGAGCAAAGAGAAGAGTTCACTCTCAAAGGACATTCTAGTCGGGTAACATGCTGTTCTTACTCTCCTGATGGAAATTATCTGGCGACTGGATCACGAGACAAAACTGTTAAAATCTGGAATATAAAAGAGCAAAGAGAAGAGTTCACTCTCAAAGGACATTCAGATTGGGTAACATGCTGTTCTTACTCTCCTGATGGAAATTATCTGGCAACTGGATTAGCAGACTATAAAAGAGGTAAAATTAAAATCTGGAATATAAAAGAGCAAAAAGAGCTAGTAAGTTTTGACTACTATTCAAATTATAATAGATGTATGAAACTTATGCCTATATGTTCCAAAGATGGATTATTTACAATTATAATCAAAGATGGATGTAAGATTATCTGTTGCCGCAGCTCAGATGGTTGTGAAGAATTTAGATTATATTATGATACCTCCGAACTTAAAGGCATATATTTTACGGAGAATGAAAAATATTTATTGGCTGTATACGAGGAAAGCATTTTTAAGATATCCTTTTGGAACAAATTGCTATTTATACTACATGACTCTCTTTCAAGGTGCATCATTAGGAGAAAACATCTAAAATTACTATTTAAAGATGTAAAAGTAGATAGATTTATAACTGATTACTATAAAGAATATAATCAAAATCAATCTATAATTGAAGAGCAACTACCAATCATTGTCAGCAACTTACTCAAAAAATTTAACAGGCATAAAAAAACTGAAAAAGCTCTGGATTTATGTTATTATCTTTTTAAGTTTGCAAAACTTAATTATAAGCTTCGGTATCTTGATAATGATGCAAGTAGAATCCTTTCAAAATATTTTTCTAAAATCCAAAATAAAGAAGTTGATTTAGAAGGAAAATATGATATCCAGATTTTAATGTTTTTGAATGATTCGATTACAGAATTTGATACTAAGAACAAAATAGAAATATTATTAAACAAACTAATCAAACTCAGAGAATTTCAAAATAGAAAGATTGATAACTTTAATCCTTGGAATACATTTGAATTGAAAAAGTTTATTACCTTTGAAGAACTTTCAGAAAATGTTTTTTTTAAAACAGTGAAGAACAGATTCTATAATATCAAATTATTTAAATCACTTTATTCGACTAGGAAAGTACTTGTTAAGAAATATATAATCCATAAAAATATAAGTAAAGAGCTAAAATCATCAATTGAATTAGAGTTCGAAAAAGAAGCAAAATGTTTAGAGCTTCTAAATACCTACAGAAATCATGAAAATTGTTTTTTTGAATACTTCGGCTTAATTAAGTCAAAAGATAGTTTTTCATTAGTAGTCAAGGATAGTGAAATGACTCTTTTAGACTTTTTTAGTAACATGGAAGTCCTAAGATCCAAAGGAGAAAATATTTATTCAAGTGCTCAAATAGCAATTATTGTCAAGTCTTTAATTCAATCTTTTGCATTTCTTGAACAGCGTAATATTCTCCATCGTAATATTAATCCACTTTCATTTCTGATTGATGAAAATTATAACATTGAAATCATAGAATTTATTCATGCAGCCATAAAAATAAATAGTATTTGGAAAGAATCTGATGTATTATTCAGTCCAAAGCAAGTAAATGAATATAGATCTCCTGAAGAAAATATAAAAAATAAAAAGACTGATATGGATCTGGAAAAATGTGATGTTTATTCATTAGGTTTGGTGATCCTTCAATTAGTTCATTTGAAAAAAATTGATTATATCAAGAAAAATATAGAATCACTTATATATGACCTTAAAGAGTTTAATTTAGTATGGCTGCAGGAAATTCTTCTAAATATGTTGTGCATCCAACCTGAAAATCGTTTGAAATTTAGCCAGCTTTCTAAATTCATTGAACATGATATCACGGAAACAATTTCAAATTCAGTCATACCTTAATTTAGTTAGATAAGGAATATTAGTTAGTAAATTGTTTAGTGTTTTTATATTGAGATTAAAGATTTAGAAATATTGTAATTTTTTTCAAAGAAGTTAATCTCTATTTCTGGGTATTTAATATTCAGAATATCTTTGGATGTTTTCGGGTTATAGTCTGAAAATAGTTCAATTATAAATTTTATCAAATTAAAGAACATTTGTTGAATTAAAATTTAATTCAAAGTAAAGTTAATAATTGTCCCATTGACTATGATAGAATCAATGCACCACTAAATAATGCTATTTTAAAGAATTATTTAATTGTATTAAGATGTCCTAAAAAATAATTGAATCATATACCTTGTTGAAAACAATAATAAATTAGGTTAAGTATAAATATATTGTTTTTATTTGTCATTTCATTCGATATACGAAACTTTATCACTCTCATTAAGATACTTAAGAAAAATTGATGATTATTAGTGAACAATTCATCTGAATATTATGATAACTTATATAAAACTCCATCCATGTTGTTGTAACAACTAATCATTTTGAATCTGTCACATCCTTATTTTGAGTCTATAAAATAGATATAATTATAACTTCTATTATAAATTAACTATTAAAACTTATCTATTATAGATCAGCTGTAAATATCATATATAGCTTGTTTGCAATAATATAAGCTGTACCACCATCGTTTGATGAGAATAACAAGTTTTTGATGTTGAATACCATTTCGAATTTTAGTGTTTCTCTACTGGTTATATCTTTAATATCAATTTTAAACCAACTTCCTTCTAGATAACGCGAATCAAATGTGTGTTTTTAATATATGTAAAATAGCATCAACAACTATAACCTTATATCATATTTTAAAATTTAACTTTTATTGAATCATACCAGAACTTTTGATTTGGAGACAAAGCGATTCCTAGCAGGCCAAAGAGTTCAATTTCCCTGAGCACTGTCTTACTTACTGGCTTTTACCTCAAACTTCTAAAAACTCAAGATATCGGAATAAATTACAGAGAAGCCCGCATTGAAAATTTTTTTATGAAAAACTTGCCAGAGTCGAAATTAATCAGCAATGTCCAGGCCGAGATAACTTTTCAGATACCAAAAAGTCTTTCACGGAACATGAAAGCTTTTTTCAATAAATTGGATAAGAAACTTGACAAGATTGGAATTCTTAGTTACGGAATTTCAGTCACCACTCTTGAAGAGGTTTTTTTGCAGGTTACAAATGAAGAGAAAGTTGAGAGTGCTCAAGAAATTGACGAGGTGAAACCTGCAGGAAATAAAAATATTAAAAAACCGAAAGAGCAAGTCACTGTTTTTGAACCAACGGACGTTAACTCTCAGTTCAAACTTGAAACTGATAGGGTTTTAAAAAATAAGTTTTGGACAGATTTTTTGGCGTTGTTGAAAAAAAGAGTTTTAATCACGAAGAGAGACAAGAAAAGCATATGCATGGAGATTGTGACTCCTATTTTCCTTGTACTCATAGGACTTCTAGTTAGATTGAACAATCCAGTACTTCCTGAGTTCAACGCTTATCATCTGACTATCGATAATTACTCAACTCCTCAAAAAGTCTTATTCGGTTATGAAGAAAGCCAACCATCAGTTCAAAGTTTTGATTATTGCAAAGTTGATTTAATAAAAATGTCAAATCTCGAGTCTTTCACCAACTTTTTAACTGAAAACTGGGAAGTGTCTCCAAAACGAATGGGATCTTTTTATAAAAAAGATTCAAACTCAGTTGTTTTTATCTTCAACAACCAAACTGCTTTTCAGTCTTCAGCTACTTTTTACACGGCTTATACGACAGAAATAATCAAAGAGGAAGACCCTGAGTTTGATTTGAAAGTTTATAATCATCCTTTTCCTCCAACTTATGATATGGACGAATTTTCTTTTATTGGAGATGGTTTCGTTGGGGCTATTCTTATTGGAATGGCTTGCACTTTTTTGCCTGTTAGTATTATTGGGCTGTTAATGAAAGAAAAAGAGCAGAATATTAAACATCAGCATGTTATTAGTGGTATGTCTCTTTCGAGTTATTGGACTGCTTACTATTTCTGGGACATTACAAAAGCCATTCTTCCCTCAGTGATGATTCCAGTCTTAACTATTCTATTCAATTTAGAATCTTTTGTGGATACAAATATTAAAATCATCGCTCAATTTGTGATCAGCTTCTTTTACATCTTTGCAATTTTCCCTTTTACTTATGCATCTACTTTTGCATTCACAAGGAATACAACAGCTCAATATGTGACAATTGGAGTGCATTTCTTGACTGGCTGCGGACTTCCAAGTTGTTTTTATGTAATGCTGTTTTATAAGTCTTTAAGAAACAGTGTCAAGATTCTTGCATGGGTTTTTAAGGTGTTCCCTAACTTTTGTCTCGGATGGGGAATCATGAATATTGGAATCGGAAAGAATATTGCAGCTTTCTATGAGTTAAAGGAAGAAATGAACCCTTTTGATTTGTATTCTGCAGGAGGGGATATTATGATGCTCGGTATTTTGTGTTTTGTTTCTTTTGTAATTTTGATTTATGCTGAGTACAGGTCAGCAAACCCAAGGTCAGTATCCAAGACAATCACTCAACCAAGAGAAGTAACTGAAACAGACAGAGATGTTCAAAGGGAATACGAAAGAGCGTTAAGTTCAGATAGCAACAAAGTAAAAATTAACATCAAGGGGATTACTAAGTCATTCAAAAATTTTACAGCGGTCAAGGATATAGCCTTCAATGTAGAAGATGGAGAGTGTTTTGCTCTACTAGGGGTAAATGGTGCAGGAAAAACAACAATGTTTAAGATGCTTACAGGTGAATTGCAGCAATCTTCAGGAACTATCTTAATTGGAGGTTCTGACATGACCTTCGAGCAGACTAAAGGTCGCACCCTGATAGGATACTGTCCCCAATTCGACTGTTTGAGTGAGAACCTGACAGTCAGAGAGCATCTTTTTCTTTACTCTTCATTGAAAGGCATTCCAAAGAATCTATCTGAAGAACAAGCCCAGGCCATAATTCATCAACTCAATCTCCAAAAATACGAAAACCTATTCACAGCGAAACTCAGTGGCGGGAACAAGAGAAAACTCTCAGTCGCAATCGCATTGATTGGAAATCCAACTGCGGTGCTTCTTGATGAACCCTCTGCTGGAATGGATCCTCAGGCAAGGAAACAGATGTGTAAACTACTGGGAAAGATAAAAAATAACGGAGCTGCTGTCATTTTAACAACTCATTCGATGGAGGAAGCTGAAGCTCTTAGTGATCGAATGGCCATCATGGTCAGTTGGCAGTTCAAATGTATGGGAACTGCGACTTGGATTAAGAATAGGTTTGGAGATATGTTTGAAATTGAAGTTAAATTCAAATCGCCAAGTGATTATAAAATTCAAGAAATGATTAGAAAGGTTGAAGATCTTGACTTTGAAGATACTTTGATTCGTCTTAAAGCTGAATTTTTAAATGATGATCCTTTGCTTCAAGGACTTAGAAAAGGGAAGAATCATGACTTGAAGATTTTGGTTTTTAGGATTTGGACTGCAAGAAGAGGAATGAAATTTAAAAAGTGGCTTATTGAAAAATTTGAATTGGTTGAAGAAGTTGAACACTTTTTATCATATTATAAATATAATGTGCAGAGAAAGAGTTTTCAATTGGGAAACGTTTTCAGTCAAATTCAGGAAAATAAGAAGAAACTCAAAGTTTCTGAATATTCAGTGAGTCAAACTTCACTTGACCAGATTTTTAACACTTTCGCTATATCATCCAATTCAGATCTCAAATAAAAACTAATCTAGCTTATGATATTAATTTGATAGGAATCTCTAAATAATTATATAGTTTAATATATATCTGATTACTTAAAATAATTTATCATAAGGATTTTATACCTTAAAACATTCATCAATATCTCAAAACTTAAACTTAATACCTATCGTTTCTAAAACACTCTAATATATTTAAAATTCTAATTATCTAGCTAAAGTGTTTAATACTCGGTAAGTTTTCATTATAAGAATCAGAAATTATG
This sequence comes from Stentor roeselii, assembly GCA_006503475.1. NCBI lineage: Eukaryota > Ciliophora > Heterotrichea > Heterotrichida > Stentoridae > Stentor > Stentor roeselii. The sequence continues at coordinate 5,220 of RSEH01000501.1, read as the reverse complement.
TACACTTGTAATATTAGTGGCAGGAAGAACAGCCCTATTTCTTTTGATTTAAATGAAAAATTTGATATTTTCGAAACTATTTGAAGACTTTTTACTTAATATGAAAGTAAGGAATATGAAATAATCCAAAACTTGAGCCTCTTCAAGGATTAAAAATCAAAGAAATCTTGTTTTTACAAAGGTCTGTGATAATCAAGTACATCACTATCTGATTATTTCCTACAATAATCGTAAACTAGCATTAACTTTCAAAAAACTCCCTGATCAAAACAATGAATATTGAAAAGAAGATTCTTCTCTGTATTCCATAAAAAAATAATTAGTTAACTGGGCATAAGTAATTAAAAAATTCTCATTCTTTGAGACTTATGAAATATGAAAATATTTTCTATTTACTTTAAGGACACACTAATTGAGACTTTTTCTGATGACGAGCGAATGCCTATCTCTGATAATGCAGATTCTAGTATAAAATTAATATATTGTTAATATTTGACACTGAATTGATTTTTAAGGAGATTCTAGAGATGTTTACTCTCTAGGTTCACCAAAAGTTGCAGATTTGCACATTTAATGGTAAAGATGGAAGGGTTATATGGGATCTAATCAAATGTAGGCATTTCTAGTTTTCTGGACATTCTTATTTCATCTAGAATTTTATTTTATCGGAGATAATAAATTATTGGTTTAAGATAATTTTCTCGTAGTTTAATCTTTGGAATCTGCTTAAGACATATAAATGCTTACAATTAAAGGCAGGAAGCATAAACCTTGACTGTAACAAGAATTTTGAATTTGACTTGATCAAATACCTATTTATTAAAATTCATGTAAAATATTCCACAGTTTATTACATCATTTGACGGTCAGATTTGACTGTTTTATTTGCACATCTGATTTTAAGGTAAATTTCTTATCTTGAAGATTTATAATAATTTATTATTTTCGAAAGTTTAGAATCTCATCTATTGTGAAACTTTTTAGAAATTGAAGGTATTGTTAAATGATTATATTTTAATCGAAACAGATAAACTATATATTGAAACCTTTAGAGGCTATGATGAGGAGATAAGAGAATAATATTTGATAGTTCAATGAATTGGGATTAAATAGGATATAATAATTTTCATGAATTCACTACTGAGAAACACTTGCTATTATATTATATATGCTAAAAATATATCTTTTCAATATTTACATTAATTACATAAATATTATCAAAATTTTTCATAGAAATATCTTAAGCCATTATATTTATACTCATATTCATCAATTATTCATTATTTTTAAAGCTAATTGTATCGATATAAACATTCATCCGATCTCTAGAATTTTTTATAAAACACAAATATTTTTAAGAATTCTTAATCCTAATTAATATCCCCATTCTTGAAAAATGCACTCAGGGTACTTATCTTTCCATTCCCTAGATAAATAACTGTTATGATGATCATAAAATTCACTTTGCATCGTTTTCAAATTTATAACTTGAACTTCTTATAAATACATCAAGCTTTTTGCAAAGTACGGTCTAATTAAGCGCTACTATCTTGTTAAATATACTCTTAACTTGATTAACTTTACAAAAGCTAGCTTAATTTGATCTACTTCCTTATTGTTGATACTTCCATTTTGAATATTTTTTACAGTCTAGCTGAGATATACCTGTCTAGTCATTACAAACAAAGGCGAACTGACCATCTTGTGAAATAAGCATATCCTTGAAAAAATCTCTTGATTCTTCATACCAACCTTCAAAATTATCTCGTAAATAATTAAACTTTTCGTCCTTGGTCATGCTTGTTAAAGGTAAATAAAGCTACCTTTAACTCTTTCTTCATTTTCTTGATGAAGTGCTCTCGAAATAAGTTCCTTGAAGATCCTTTGAATTTCTATTGAATTTTCTAATTTACTACCTTTTTCACTAAAACATTTTGATATATTTTCCAATTTTTCCTCTAAGTTTTTTATTATTTTATCTTTTTGCTCAAGAATTTGATTCTTTTCATTTTCAGAAATGATCAGTTTTTCACTAAACTTCATTAATTCAAAATTTCATTGTTTTAAGTCTTCTTTATGGTTGTTAATCTCATTATCTGTTAATGAAGTGATTCTTTTTATCTCACTTTTCAGAAATTTTGATTCTTCATTCAATCTCACCATCTCTTGATTACAGTTCTTAAGATTTTCTCTTAATGTAAAAATTTCATCCTTACTAAGACAAACAGATTCATTTTCCAGGTTTTCAAGAGTTTTCAATTTTTCTTCAATACTGTCTTCTTGACTTTTAATGAAGGATAATATGAGAAGATTTTTTTCTTGTTCTAAGAGTTCTTCTTGGATCGAAGCTTGAGGACATGATAGCGCTGAGTAGGTTTTTTGCAGTAAGAATAATATTTTTGAGCTTTCGAATTCAACAGGATTAAGCTTTGATATTGAGATAATGTTTTTATTACTCTCTTTAAGTTTCTTAATGGTTTCTCTTGAGATCTTTTTTATTTCTGATATTAATGTTTCGGTGTTGATTTCAATGTTTTTTATCATTTTTTGCATTTCTGATTTAACCTCGAATAAATTCACCTCGATAATATCTTTACTCATAAACTTGATTATATGATTTCTGAATACTTCAGAATGATGCCTGGCGTGATCAAGACAGAGATATATGCTCACTTGGCATGATTCGCATAAAGTATGAATGGATTGATCGCATCCTGGATATTGGCACCTCATTTATATCCACATTTTTAAGTTGTAAAGCGTAGAAAATGAAAACATATAAAACTAATCTAATTTCAAAACTTTCTGAGTTGATGAAGAACTTCAAATGAAGTTTTTCAGAATATTAGATATAAATTATCAAATTCACTAAATTGTATCCTTTCATTTATTACTTAGAGAGCTAAATCTCTTTAATTTGTTTGAGAATTAGTAAGTTGTCTAGGTAGTTCTTAAGATTGATCGTAATTGCTGTTGATTCAATGGTATTATTTAAGATGCAAGTGTATGATTGATTAAGTAATTATAATCTATACAACTTTAATGAAATTGAACCAAATATATGAATTTCTTGACCAAGAAGATCATTTTACAACCTTGCCTTAGTTTTAATAGAATTGGATTAGAAATATTGAGAGTTTCTCTCAATTTTTTAATATCATAGTTTCTTTGTCTACAAAATTTAAAATTTATTTATGAATTATCATAAATCAATAGATAAACAAATTCTGTCATCATATCTACAAAAAAATATAGCTATTATAATATAATTATGTTCTATATTTTTAACAATTGATCTCTTTTTTTTTCAATTGTCTACAAAATACTGTAGAAAACGGCAAATTTAAGTTTCGAGTAATTATTCTTATAAGACGCTAAGTATTTCCTATTCAAAAGCTAAGAATTATAAGAAGAGATTATGATAAGTTTATCTTAATTTTCAAATTATAATGATTCTGAGATGGATTGTGAATAAGGCTACCTGAGATTATAGTATTATATAATAAATTGTCAAAGACTTTTTACCGAAGCAATTTAAAGAAATTGAAAAGAGATCAGGAAATTCGAAAATAATGATAGAGGTACTTAAACTATATGAGCAACTCCGACTGCGATTTAGACTGTAAAAACATCGTCCGCAACTTCAAATCTCCTTCCGATTTTCTAGAAAAAACCATTTCAAAGTAATAGTGCTACTTACTCTTCAATTCAACCAGCTGCACCGATAAAAGCTTCAAAAAAACATCTGTGAGAAAGACTGCAACAATGACTTATGCACCTTCGACCTTGGACTCTGCGGAGTTTGTTCTAAAAACTGATCAAATGACTTATTTTTCTAAATTGTGATGAAGGATGCAACACCCAAAGATGTGAATTTGATAACAGTCGATGCAACTTTGCCAAAAGCTGAAATTTTCTAAGTGTATCGAAGAAAAGTGTAAAGAATGCAAAAATGTTCAGAATAATCCTTGTTTCAATCAATATTCAGAATAATCCTTGTTTCAATAAATGTTCAGAATTACCCTTGTTTCAATCAATTTTCAGAATTACCCTTGTTTAAATCGATTTTCAGAATTACCCTTTTTTCAATCAATATTTTCCAACCTGCGTAGTAGGCTTGCTTAATAACAACAAATTTTAATGAAATATCGAAGAATGTGAATTTGAGAAAGGCGACTGTGCCCCTGGATACAATCAAATCGAATTATGAAAAGCTTGTGAAGGGAAAAACTTATAATAACTAGAGATGTCAATACAAGAATGAAAAGTATGGTGACTGTTATTTTATTGAAGAGAAGAAATGCTTGGTATGGGGCTTGTGATGTAGTATGTCTTTATCAAGCATGCGGATTTGACTTCCAGCCCTGTGAATGAAGGATGCATTATGAGTTTTGAAAAAAATATCTGGAGAAACGCTTCTATGACCTCCAAAAATGTTTTTTGCTTGGCAGCTATGTGTAATTACATCATGATTAACAACCCAGAAGATTTCGAAGTGCAAAAAATGCTGATTTCTCAAATTTTCTATAAAAAACTTCAGCTTTAAGGATATTTGCTCTTTCATCAGTTTTCTAAGAAGAAGACCTGAGATTCTTCGATGATTCTAAAAACCCAGAGTGTCCTTCTGATCCCTGCAACAATGAAAAAGACTATGGTGTATGGGTAGGTTGAAATTGTCTCCTCTTTATTTGAAAGCTGCTTCAGACTCTCCAATGTAAGTTTTCTGGTCTTTGATACTCTGATGTTAAAGTATGAGTCAATTGGAGATTTTCTAAACTGTCCTTTAGATAACTCTTCAAATAACGGGCTAAGTAGTTTTTTCACGAGTTCAACAAGTGGTCTGAAGTTTCGTCTTCGTGAATTTCAATTTTTTTAAAATCCTCCCCGAACACCTTCTACGTTGCACCTCAGAACCCTTCAAAACATTTTCCACTGGAAGACAAAATGAACCAGATCGATTGAAATACTTTTAGAGTTACCTTGCTTGATAGATTTAGAGTTTGACATTTAATTTTTTGAATTTTTCTGAATTTAATATCGATTAAGACTTGAACAGCAGATACTTACAAGAAATAATAATAAGACAGTGAAGATTACTCATAAAATATTTTAAAAACACTAGTATTGGTTTAGTAAATATATATTTGGTTATAAGTTTATAAATATGGAAAATCTGACGTCAGAAAAAAGGAAATATAAGTGCACTTGCCAAAAAAATTA